>BMAU01018797.1:505000-555518 GCA_019973935.1 Trichonephila clavipes
TCTATGCATTATTCTGTGTCGGTAATTTAATAAACACTTTAAGGTTACCCAGCATTCATTCTCGAGTAAGAAAATTTATTCAAATATTTTTTGAATAATTTATTCCTTTTATTAAAATGCGAATGTTTCTTCATGTATAACTTACTTAAAATTTATTACAATCCAAAAATAAAATTATTTTTGGAAAATTTTACGATTCATAAATTAACAATAAACCATTCTTTACTATTCTGAGATATTAATAAAATTTTAGCAATATTTTAGAAAATATGTGTAACTTAAAGGAGTATCAAGCGTACAATGTCTATTGTACAAAATATTTCTTGAAAATATCCGTTATTTGTCTCCTGTATTTAAATAAATCTCATTCCATATGTTATTCCCAGATACACATTTAAAACAAGATTGGAATTTTGAAATGTTATTTAAACCGTTATTTTAAGAATATACCACTACTGTGATGGTATAAATAATGTTACACTGTTAAAACCAATATGCCCTGCTTTGCTGAACTAGTATACAAGATAAATATTCTTTATCGTTTCAATTACCTTAGATAATTATCCTTGAAACGGGATTTCAACAATTTAACATGAGATGGACTATCCATTTAAATGCACATATATAGAAAACAAACATTTTGTTAAAGTTAGGATATTTTTTAAATATTTCTAGAAAAATGAAGCTTATTTATCGTCTGAATTCTTCATTTAAAAAAATAAATTATGGGAGTACTTAATATGAATTCTATTTCAGTCAAATTGCAGATAATAATAAATTTTACAGTTTCATATTTGTTATATTTCTCATTTTTTTCATGTTGATTGAAATGTTAAGAAAATATTTATATTTCAATCATGTGCACTCACACATACATTTATGCCTTCGTGAATGTGCGCGTGTGTTCCTAATACGATGCGCATAACAACAGCTCAAAGTATCTGCTTTTGAAACACAAGCACTTCTACGAGTATGTTTATTTTCTTTCAAATGAAAATATGTCAGCATGTGAAAAAAAATTATGAAAGTATTAGGGTTTTACACATTATTCACTCTACTGCTTTGTAAATGAAAAAGGATGTGGTTTTCTTCTAGGTATTTTTTTAAACTACTTATTCGTATTATTAAAATAAATTATAAATTCAAAACCTAATATTGATTGAACTAGACTATGCACATGTTGAGAAATCCTACACATTTGGACGGAAACAATTTCCTGGCAGATAATGTGTGTATAGGGAAGAGTAAAGTGAAGACTCTTAGTTGCAAGTTAACCGTTTGATTAAGGATATTTAGGTAGCAGAGCTGACAGCTTAGAATGAGATAATAATGTAGTTAATGGCCAAAATTAATGGCTTTTAAATAAGTATATCTTAACAAACTAACTCTTAGCTTGTAGATAAATGTTCAGTCTGCTTTCCTAAGATTGTAAAGTATCCTTAAAGGTCTTGAAGGTGTGTTAAACTATATTTAAAAAAGTACCTATGTCACTTAATTCTGAGTAGTCCTGACGAATTACAGCTTTTCATTCAAAATTAGTGCCTAATCAAGTACTGACAAATTCGCAATGATGCGATTAAAATATAAACTTTCTTATTGTAATTAATCATTCTTCGTAAGGATGAAATAAGTAATGTGAAGAAGAAACCTATTAATGACAAAAATATATCTTAACATCTTATATACCAGATATAAATGTAGTATGTTAACTGAAATGTACCAAAATAAGAAAAAATTAACACATTTGTAAAATTTTGCCATATGATTTTATGTAGAATCTAAAACTTTTACTTGCGTTTTAAATTAATAAAAAGAGAGGGTCCTTAAAGATTACAATACCAAAATATTGGGGAAAATATTCATTCAGTAATTTGTTGAAAATGTTCAGATTATTTCATATGTATTATGATTATTCTTTGAGATAAACATAATAATATCAACACATACTAATAATGCCCCTTTATTAATAAAATAAAAGAAATAAAATTAAAAGATATAAATTTCAAAATGAAATTTATAAATATTTAGTTACATTCAATAAATTAGTTCAGACAAAAAACGGTTTTTGACCATTTGAAAAATGCTAAACTTAGCACAAGTCCCTCAACGGTCATAAGTAAAGTAGCAGTTTAAGAACGGCATAAAATGGAGATAAAATACGGGGAAAATTAATTCTTATGCAAAATAATGAAAACTTACTGTGATTTCGAGACAAACAAATTCACATGGAAATTCATTCTTTTTATATAAATCGTGCACAATTCCAATAAATCTAAAATTTTTCTTATATTGCATGTAAAATGTGGATAAAATTACTTAATTAGTTTTTCTAGTCTTTCCCTAGTAATTTATTTCAAAATAATTGTATTAACCGTGAAAAAACTGCAAAGAGCTTACACACAAATAATTACTTAATTTTCTTAAATGTATATATTACATTTTCTATTTTAAATACACGCTAATTACTTAGCATTAAAAATATCCACTTTCTTTAAAGTATAGCCATAGAACGCAAACTTTTTTCTGAATGAGATAAAAATAATTTTTCATCAATGTATAACAACAAAAAGTTCATTGGTGAAAAAATACTCATATAATATTAAATTGATCTATAAATTGAAGTGATCTAGTATGAAAATGTTCCAAGTATTTTGTTGTTAGTTCATAATTAGTATTTTATACTTAACTTATAAAAGTTTCATACAAATAAACTCTTCAAAAGTTTGTCTTGTGATTATAATTCTTTGCAAAAAATCGTAATTTATGTAGTTAATCTCTGAAACATTCACGCTACCTTGCAATGTCGTATATAAAATCTTTACATTATATGATACTATGCTAAAATATGTTTTATATGTAAGTATTTTATCATATTTATATATAAAATATTTACATGTATTACCATTAATATTCTTAGTAATTGGAAAATGTAATATTTGTGTAATACTGCATGTGCATCAATATTCTTGAATGTAATATCATAACACACATTATAATATTACGAAAAAAACCACTCATAACTTTAAAAATATTCAGTTTTTAATTATTGTCTACCTCCATGAAATTAAGCCAATTTTACTTTTTACATTCAGTTTTAAAGAAGAAAACACACACGTTATTTACAACATAACGTTTCCTTCAAAACCTATTTTTAACAGTGCCTATCAGAGTTTGAGGAAACCTTCTAATGTTGACTTATAATTAATGAGCATGCGTAGTTCTTTCTGAACACTCATTTTCATTTTTATTTCAGCAAGTAGAATATAATATTTATATTACACTTTTAAGAAAATATTTTTCCATATATGATTACTTCTTTTAATTATCCATTTAAAAGTACTTTTAATAAAAAAATAATGTTATATATTTTTTGTTTGAAATAGATAGTACTGTTTTATTTTTTTAAATATTTAGTATTAATTTTAAAAAAAACAAAAGCAAAAAAACAAACAAACAGTAGATTGAATAAATAAAAACCATGTTTCATTTTATCATATTCTTCTCCAAAATGTCCATGATCTCTAATTATATTTTTTTCAAACTCAAGTTGAATAGCAGAGTTACAAGAACTAAATGAATTTTAAAAAAAATAATAACCAGGGAATCATAAAATACAAATTACAATAAATATTTTTCTCAGAAAAGGGAAACATGTTTTTTGTTTGAAATTATTTACTAAAAATATAAACTAAATTTAAATCTTCTTTTGTACTGGTATAAATTTATCTATATGTTGAACTTAAACTGAACTTTTAATTGCTAAATTTCAAAGCTTGCGTTTCCTCAATAATTTTCGACGTTTTTTCAAAAGCTTAAAAATGCAACTTTGTAAAATATATGAAAATACAAATAATTTTATAAAATATGTATAAAAAAAGTATGCATGAAAAAACAAGATCTATTTTACTTTTAATTTTTTGATGCAGCTATTTATGTTTGATTATAGTTTATATTATAAATTTCACATTCTTAAAAAGGTTAAATTTTATCTAAAACCTAAATTACCAATTCTTACAATAAGTAAGCTACTAGATACTTCAACAAACAAGTTTTGATGTTTGGATTTTATTTTCTAATACGTTGAAAGGAAGATACATATACACAAGTGACATTATAATGCAATACAATTTTTATACGTCACGTTAATATGCAGCTTAGAGTAATGTTTAAAAAATTCTAAAATATTTTCTTTAAATAACACACATCACAAAATAATTTAATGGAGAGTAAATGTTCTTTTTAACTTAAACTATTTATTGTTAGTCTATTAAATTACATTCTTTAAAGAAAGAAATGCAATTTGAGAGAGAAATTTTTATAGATACATTCTACTTTAAACTATGCAAAAGTAAAGTGAACAAAGAATTAGACAAAGTTGTAGCTTTATAAAATTTCTCAGAGTTTCATCCTGTAGGAAATCAAGTAATTATTTAAGGAAATGTGATTGATTTTAAAATTATGTATTTATACTTTTTTTTAAATTGTTCTTCAAATTTCATGTTTCTAAAACCAATTTTGAAATTCCATAGATTTTGATATTAAGTAAGCAGTGAAATGTTTCAGAATTACAAGTTTTGATCGTTTTTCTTTTCTTTTTTTGTAATATAAACTAAGTTCAGTGGCTCAACAGTCTATAGAGGACCAAAATCTACTGTACCTATCTCAGTTTTCGTAGTATTTGGCAATGAGGTGCATCAGCGGATATTACGGTCACGTGGTCAGTCAAACGCGAAACTCAAAGGGCTAAGTTCCCAATCAAGTTTGATATTAATTTTTGGAGTCACTGAAGAGAGAAAAGGCTGATTCGACATTGCCCACCCCGGGCATAAAACCCAGACCTATGGCATGGAAGCGCGGTACGCTACCACTCCGCAACTGGACTTATTTTTTGTAATGTATGTGTACGAAATTTTGTGCGTGACTGTGCCATTGAAATACAATATTAAAACAATTTAATTACTAAAGACTGCTTAATATATTGCTTTATTACAATATAATATCAATATGAATATATATGTTTGAGAAATATAAACTGATACACATTCCATTTTTGGTATCCGACTACGTTCGGAACCTTGATTTTAAAAAAAAAAGTCCATTAATGGTTAATTTTCATATTTAGTGCCACTCAGATTGGAATACATGCATAAAATTGTTTTAATGACATTTTGACAAAAAATTATATAAATATAATATTTTGGCACAAAATTAACTTAGAATAATCTTTTTTCCAGATGTTCTCCTTTTGTAAAAATGCTTCTATTAGAATAATATTTCACCTGCATATAGCTCAGACTTCTGTTCAGTGGTTCAACTAGAATTTTTGAAATATATAACTTAGAAGTGTGTTTATATTCATATTTTACGTCAACAGAGTGGAGCGATTTTAATAAAAAAACGTGAATAATTATTTCAATTGGTGGTAACTCTGAAAATTATGTGAATTTTTCAAAAATTCTAGCTGAGCGTGCGATTTTTGAAAAATTCACATTATTTTCAGAGTTACCACCAATTGAAATAATTATTCGCGTTTTTTTCTTAAAATCTCTCCCCTATGTTGTAGTAAAATATGAATAAACACACTTCTAAGTTATATATTTAATTATTTTGTTGAGCCTCTGTAGAGAGTTCTGAGCTATATGCTGGCGAAATATTATTCTAATAGAAGCATTTTTCACAAAAGGAGAACATTTGGAAAAAAGATTATTCTAAGTTAATTTTTTTGCCAAAATAATATATTTAAATACATTTTTTTGTCAAATGTCCCTACAACCATTTTATGCATATATTCTAATCTAAGTGACACTAAATATCATGAAAATTATCCATTTATGCGCTTTTGCAATATCATGGTTCCGAACGTAGTCGGGCACCTTAACATAGTTTAAAGTACTTTAAAAGCAGATTCAAGAGTTTTTTTATATATGTTTTATTGAAATACTTCAGTGAAATATCATACATTTAATTATGCATTAAATTTTTATTTTCTTGCAAAAAGAAAAAAAAAACTAATTAAAATATTTGCTTTTAAACTCTATTTATAACATATACCTTGTTTTTCATAAATTAAAATATTTTGAAATTTTTCAAGAAGAAAAATGGAGTATATTCGGTTAAGATATTAGTATAGATAATATTTGCATGAGATTAATGAAAAAAGAAAGATGTATTTTTGGAAAACGATTAAATAAATTTAACAATATGATAAAACATAATTTTAAGAGCTATTATAGTTTAATTAAACCAGAACAAAAACTCTCAAGACATTTTAATCCTTTCAAAACTAATTTATTCTTTCTATAATAGAATTTTTTTTAGAAATTTAAAATAATAAGGGCAATCCCTTGAATTTCTCAAATTGGAAAATAATTCTTAAATTTTACATTCTTTAAACTAGTTAAAAACCAGTTTTTCAATATCTTCAATTATTTCTTTTTTTTGTAATTCTTGAGGATTTAATTATTTTTCTCGCGAAAGTAAAGGATAAAGGATGTGTTTCTATATGCATATACATATGGCAGAATAAATAAAATATCTTGCGTAAAATATCCCATTGTGTGTAAATGAAAAAGTAAGGCTAATATTTAAAAGTAGAATTGTAAAAAAGAAATTTAATGTTCAGTTGTGAAAATAAATGGATAATTAATTTTTAGTTGTCTTCTAACACCTTTATATAAATAAAATTAGTAAGAAATTATTCTATGTTTCATTCATTAAAATTTCACAAATAGCTCGAGTACTCTTGTTCAGGAAGAAAATGTTCTCATTAAAAACATGAGCATACAAATCACTTCACATTTTATGGATGAGGACTCGGAAACATTAATTTATATTACACTATTTTAGTCTCTAAACCTTACTGTATCACATCACTCAAAAAAGTATACGATCCGAGTAAATGACGAGATTCACAATTTTGAAAAAGTAGATGTAATGTACCTTAATAGCCTTTTGTAATTAAGTTACTGTAAGCTAGCAACAGGGATTTATTTTAGATTAAATGTATTTGGTTTTTAAAAAATAACATCCTCACATATTTTTGCCAACTTATTTTAAGATGGTAAGGGCAATATATATATGAAAATAGTATATAGCTGCTAAAAGACGTAATAAAACATATAACTTAAAATTAATATATGTTTTAAGGTAAGACTGAGATAATAAAAATGTTTTAATTGTTAATCTGAAAGAATTTAAATTTTAAATAGTTCAGCGTGAACTGTACAAAACATATAGATAAACATCCATTTTTATTGATAAACATATTGGTATAAAGTTATAACAATGGCATAATTATATTCTTTAAAGATTGTTCTTTAGTTTGCTCCACACTTCTTTCAGCCATCCTGTTATAGTGAGAACTCAAGTTAGGCATTTTATAACTCATTATTTAAGACTTTGGACAATATCAAATGTAACAACAAAATCTGAAAAAACCTTTTTTAAAAATATGTTACATGTTTAACAATGCTGGAACTAGCTCTAAACTCACTTGCTACTATTTATGTAGCATTAATGGGAGTGAAAGCTATGTACATAAATCATTAACGAGTTATAAGGTCATACGGATTAAGTTCCATGATCAATTATATATTGTAACTGTTATAAATGTTTTACTACTGCAAGAAAAGACGTTGTTTGCAATTTGCAATCTATATATACATGTATTTAAAATTCATGGGAATGAAATAGCATATTGAACTTTATATCACAACAGTTTCTTTGAAAAATACATATAGAGTTTGAATTTGAATGCTTTAAATATGAATAACGATTTTCAATTAGTTAATATATTAACATTTTAGGTATGAAATATTTGTAGCGATACTAAATAATGCAAACAATCATAGAAAGTTTATTTTAATTTAACATTTTACTCCTGTGTCTAGTTATTAATACTAAGTTTTAGTAGAAACATAAAGAAAAATATATTAAAAAAATGAATGGTTTCATTTTTTTAGCTTTAAAATACATAATTTTTAAAACAAATTAAAAAAAATTACACGAAAAATATGTACACACTATTATTTTTTTTTTTCTTACAGAAAGAAGTCTGAGGGTTACTTTAAGTAAAAATTAAGTTGCTTGTGTGAAATAAATTTATATTATAAATAAAATTTTAAAACAACCATATCTATATAGTGAATAAAAAAGGATAGAAATTTGTTGTTTGATATTATTACTGTAATAATATCAATAATTTGTAATAATTTAAAGAATTTTTATGCAAATACAAATTAATAAGTGCTACGTGTGAAGAAACAATAACAAAAAAAGCAAAACATGAAAATTTCTTTTGGGAATATTTACAATTTGTTATATCTATATGCGAGTATACATTTTAAAATTGAATACTTTGCCTAGAAATAATAGAGAAAGACAATAAAAAAGAACTTGTAAAGTTTCCAGTGGCGATACTTAAAGATGATGGCAGTATAATTGCTTGATATGAAATACTCCAAAAAACTATTTTCATATAATAAAAGTTTACTGCTTTTTAAAGCAGATATAGTTTTTTTTGTGGCTCACCGCATCAAATGTAATGCAAGTGTTTTGTGTTTTAAAATTAGAAAAAAATCAGATTAAATTAGGAAAAAAATGTTTTGTTTTTCCTATTTTTATTCTTCATTAGTAGTGTGTCTTCGTTTTTACTTATATATATTTCGTTACACACACACACATATCTATATTTGTCATATTTCAAGTCAAAACGAAGTTTATTTTTTAAAATGGTCTTTATTCATCGAGCCATATACATGTACTGCCACTGAGGGTAAATCGACAACAAAATGAAATCTAAGCGTTTTCACCACTTATGGCAAGATGTAAAGTACCTTCTTAGTTATAGGTTATACTTGAAAGTTAATGCTGACATATGGACTCTAAAAAAATGATCGGGGATTAGAAGTGTTTTGAGGTTGGGTCATCTGTTTCGGAGAAATAATTTGGTGTTTGATTTACTACTTGTAGATGTAATGGGAAATAAAAGTTAAGTTTTATATATGGAATTTAATTTTAATTCTAATTTAATTAACCTTATATATATACACTGGTGTGCAAAACTTAAGCAACAGGTGGGATTATTGCCATAACTTCCCGAAAAATCATCTGAGAGACATGAAATTCAGAAATAAGGGAGAGCATTATGTACGTAAAGATGACAAAAGCATCGGCGCTGAAAAAGGAATACAATGCATACGGTATGGAATCAAACAAAAACAAGCTTTATTGAAAGCATAGTATCGTGACTCATGATGGTCTATCCAACAGAAAGAACAACAAGCAGATGTTCCTTAATATGGTGTATGCCCTCACCTCACTGCAATGGTTGCTTCGCACCGTCTCCGCATACTCAGAACTAGCTGGTGCAACATTTCTTGCGGTAGGAGTACCCAGTATTCAATCAGCATCTGTTTGAGTTGTTGGGTGTTCTCCGGAAGATGTAAGCGTGCTGCAATACGTCTCCCCAAAGCATCCAACACATGTTTGATGGGACTTAAATCTGGCGAGTACGCTGTCCAATCCATTCGAGTGATATATTCACTTTCCAGCAGCTCTTCAACAGCAAGAGTCAGATGTGGCTTTGCATTGTTATCCATAAAAATGAAATCTGGGCCGATGGCACCTCGGAACAGACGCACATGGGGAAGAAGTACCTCCTCACAATAACGATCCCCGGTTACAGACCCTCTATAGAAAATGTGGAGCTCAGTTCGCCCGTTCAGCATAATGCCTCCCCAGACAAGAACTCAAGGACCACCGTAATCGAGTCTTTCCTTGATTTTACTGGTATAAAACCGTGTCCAGATCTCTCTCCAAATCAAAACGCGTTGAGAATCGCTTCTGGTACTGAACCGATTCTCATCCGTTAAGAGGAATGACTCCATTGATCAGTTGTCCAGTTTTTGTGCTCTCTAAACCATTGTAAACGGTGGCGAACTACTATACGAAAGCCATCCAATGGATATCATGGCTAAATTCAACCAATTTCGCTAATGCCCTGTGCATAAATTATGCCAATACATTTGAAAATAAATCTTTAGCGATACACTTCGAAAATATCCACTATTTAATTTTTTTAGGGAAAAAAACATGCGAGTTTTTCACATCAAATTTCATTTACTCAAATATTCACAATTGCTGCTTAAAAACAATTTGAGCAATTTCTTAAACGTTATTGCATGATATCCATTTCAATAAGCTTTTTTTCTTGTGTTTAGAGAAATGTAATGTAAATTACTTTAAATATCCTTAAAGTGTAATATCCGAAGTTGTTAGTAAGAAAGATAAATCTTACTGTTACCTGTATGGGGATTAAGGTATTGGCTAACGACCAGCATACATTTAGTCCTTTGCCACAATAAATTTTTTAAACATCAATCTGACACCACCAAATCGGAGGCTTTGGCGGCAACAGCGACAATTGTTGGTAAGTGGAAAAAAATTTTACTAAAATTTATTCAATAGCATTTCTTTTTATAGTGTGAAATCAATCAACATACTAAATGTGATCAAAAAAGTGTTTTTATATTTCTGATATTAAATATAAAAAATATATCTTCAAATGATGTTCATATAAATACCTAAGTGTATTACTGGTTGTTAGGTGTCTTGCCATGGACAATAATTAAATAAACCAAATGTCCTATGGGCAGCATTGGCAACCTGGATGCAGTTATCTTCGTATGTGTCCTCTCGGGGTTTGTTGCTAATGTGCAGCAGGGAATTGCCCAGAATTTCAGGGCAGGAGAAAATATGGTCTGTGTTAAGCTTCGTGTCGTAACAGTGTTTAACCCGCGGTCACTCGCGCCTGTTTTTGCTACCGTCGTTACTCGCGGGGTGTAGAGAACACCCCAAAATTTTAACACGTGTATTTAATTATGAAAATAAAATTAAGTCATTATGATACATATTTATAAAGTACAAGATGTTTTTTGTATTATACAAATAAAATTATTAAATTTATTGCATACAAATGAGACTAACATTAATTTAAACTAAACGTACAAAATTTTCATTTTAAAACACATAATTTTATATTTTTTCATAAATCAGTAAAATGTATATACCAGTAATAAATATACTTTATAATTAATGAGATAATGATATTAGAAAGCAGAAACATAATATTTTAATCATTTTCCAAAAATTCAGAGCAGACTGTATACACATGCTCAACTTCTCGCGGGAGTTCGCATTCCAATCGTTCGAGAAAGAGGGATTGCATCAGACCTGAAAGTTCAATGACCTAAAATGTGCATCTATAGAAAAATCATGATTCTACGCATTATTTTTAGAATCTTGGAAGGATTTTCTTGTTGCTGGGTGTACAGAACACCCGCGCGAGTAATCGCGTTTAAATAAATAGTACTTTTTAGTTCCACACTTTTGAATTTCCGTGCCGAGAGTGTACTGTTGTAAGTATTGTTAATATGCTGGTTAAGTTTTCTACTTGTATTAATTATAAGAATTTGGTGTTTAAGCTTGGTTTTTCTACCGTCAAATCTTGATTTCGCTACTGAGTGTACATCGTTTAAGTGAGTGAGTGAGTGAGTGTTGTATTTAAAGCCGCTGTACATCACTTATGGGGACGAGCGTTGCAATATTGTCGTTAATGTTAAATTACCATGCTTCCTTAGTCAGAGTATAAGCCCCCTTATTTTTATCGATATCAACAAGAACTGGGATGTATTGCATAATTTTTTTTCAAACTGAGAAGCTGACGAAGTTTATAGCGTATTCTAATAATTAAACTGAGTAGTCTTTGAGAATTGCTTGGAGAGTAGCTTTAAAGTCACTGAAGTAATTCAGCAGTATTACTTTTTATGTGAACAGATCTCGAATACTTGCTTACGATCATTATATGAGTATTCTGTTTCAAAATGATATGTATTGAAAATTTTATGCGAATTCATAAAAAATATCAATATTAAAATAAGTTTATTCTTAAATAACGAGAGCTTAATTTTGCCCTTACAATAATTGCAAGTAAATATATAAGAGAATTAGATAACAATAGTTTGAGGATTCAAAAGCGAAATTCTGTTATTTTAGTTTATTTACTGCAAGTCTAAACTTATCCAATTATTATCAATTTATTCATTATTAACACTTCTCAGAGTAATTTAAAATATTTCAATTTACAAGAATTTATAATTTTTTTTTACTAGAGCCTGTCTGGTTTGAAACAGCTTTATGCATATATTTTACTCAAAACTAAAGGATATTGAATAATAAAGTGACAAGCAAAGATTATATTCATATACTAGAATAAAAATACAAGTAAATCCTTTTCATGAGTGAATACCGTAAAGTTTATGGTATCCGACTACGTTCGGAACCACGATTTTGCAAAATGGTATAAATGGATAATATTTATGATATTTAGTGTAACTTAGTTAAGAAAATGTATATAAAAATGTTTTAGAAATATTATTAAAATAAAAAATTATTTAAGTACAATATTTTTACAAAAAATGAACATAGAATGACCAATTTTCAAAATATTCTCCTTTTGAGAATAATGGTTCTATTATAATAATATTTTGCCTGTATATATCTAAGACCTCTGTACAGAAAATCAACTAGAATTTTTGAAATATATAACTTAGAAGTGGGTTTATCCGTGTTTTACGACAACACAGGGGAGAAGTTTTAAGAAAGAAACGCCGATAATTATTTCAATTGCTTGTAACTGAAAATAATGGGATTTTTTTCCACAAAAAAAAATAGTTCAGACTCTGTGGAGAAGTCTTTACTTTATATAAGCAAAATATTATTATTTTAGGAGCATTTTTCATAAAATGAAAACATTTTTAAAAAAGGTTATTCTAAGTTAGTTTTTTCCCAAACTATTTTATTTAAAAAATTCTTTTTGTCAAAATGTCCTTAAAACAATTTTATACATGTGTTCTAATCTGAGTGATATTAAATATAAAGAAAATTATCCATTTAAGCACATTTTAAAATCATGTTTCCGAACGTAGTTGGATACCTTAATAAATGAAGAAAATGTTAATGTGAAATAATTGTATACAGGACTAATACAATACATTACAAAAAACAATATTTAAATAAATGTATTGTTTAAAATTTAGTTAGTATTGAAAATATTACATCTTAAACACTTTTTATTGCAAAATTTATCCAGCTAAAGAAAAGATTTTGGGAATAAAGTAAACCATGTTCAGAATGCACCTCTGTTCTTTCCTTAATGCTATTATTTTATTTGGTTGTTTTTTTAAAAATGATTGTAACATTTTCTTCAACTGTTGCCTTCAGAATTGAAGGAATGCAATTCATTATTCTGAGGTTTTTTCAACTTCACTATTAATGTCCTTGTATTTGATCAAAAACATTAAATAAATTTAAGAACTACATTATTGAGGAATTTAAAGGCAGTCTCTTGAACTAGTTTTTTTTACGTAGCTACATTACTTTCTATTACGTTATTAAAGTAGATCCTGCACATGACTATTATTTTCCTTTTATATGCAATTGCTCAGATAATTTGTATTTTGAAATATTCAGAGTTTTTAATATGCGAATATAGGTTTTTCTTCAACCAAATAACAAAGATTACTATTTAAAATAATTTTCATTATTGATTATAATACTATTTCTGCATGAATTAACGCTATATTGCACAAGTGAGTCATTTTGAATGTTTTTTTAAATTTTAATTAGGAAAACAATTACATATATAATGACCAATTTCTTAGAATTTTTTTTAGTATCATTTTTCCAAGTGAAGTAAATTCTTTTTTATTGTTAGTATTTTTCTAACTTGTTCTATGACTGTAAATAGTATAAAAATATCAAAAGTTAATTTTTTTTAAACAATTTTCTTTACACATGAATCCTTCTTTGACAATGCAGTCATTTTGACTGACTTTTAGGAGATATAGGTATATAATAAATTTCAGTATTTCTAGTGTTAAATAAAATCTAATAAATTCCTACATAAATTCTAAATAAAATGAATTAGATCTATTGAAAAAATTATAAACTTAAGATGACTTGGTACCCCAAAATTGAACGACCTATCGTTTTTTCATTTCTAGTTAATCTCATTATTTGCATTATTATGTTTTTTCAATTGATATCTCACTTGTGCAAATCGGAAAGTTAGAAATTAAAGAAAACTTAATTTGAAAACAAATTAGGCAAATCGGCCACGCCTCCTTTTTATGATAAAAAAAGCTAAAAAAAAACGTTATGATAGAAAAATCTATTTTATAAAGAGAAATAATAACCATAAAAAAGAATGTGCGATATAAAAAGCAGAATATTTGCGATACAATACAATAATGTAATTTTTCTTCTTTGTGAAATGTTTTCATATAAAATTTTTAAATTAAGGCAGTTTATATTAATATTTTCATAATTTCAGTTCTTATTCCTGATATGTTTTTTCATACAAATGTATAACTTCAATATTATGTTGAAAAAAAGCTAAACTTTCGGTCGTGACAGGAAAAAAAAAGTTTTCAACATTTTTCTTGAATTTTCTTGTGCAATTATACCATCTTAAAATTGATCAATTATAAAAATGTATTGGTTGAAAAATTACGAAAAAACAATTATTTTAAAGCAAAATATATAACTATTATCTTAAAGTTGTATTTTAAGTTTATTTATATTGTATTATATGTATTTTTTTCAGAATTATAAACTTTAAAGAGGTTTTTCTCAGTTTGTTTTTCGAAATATTATTGCATTCAAAATGCTACTCCTTCCACAACTATTTACCAATCACTTCCATTTTTTGCTGTGTGTTGCACATAAAGCATGTAACAAAATTAGGGATCCATTTTTCTGTAAACTGAATACTTTTTTTTAAAAAAAAAATTAAAATGTAGGAAATATTGCCATTTTCGTTGATTTTTAGTATGCATATCAACATTTTATATTTTTTTCTCAAAAACAAATTAAGTTACTTTAAAATCGATCCCTAAAGTAGCTTATAAGATCCATAAGAATAGTACAAACAATTTTAGGTCAAAAAAGTAATAATAAAAGAAGAAGTAGGATTTTAAAATGTTCAAAATTTCCTTCAAAAAATTTAAATTTTAAAAATTGGGTGAATAATATGTGAACAATTTCATCTGGTATCATTTTCTTGAATAGAAACATTATTTAAAATGCTAAAACATACTCTTTAAATAAATAAAGAAATAAAGTAGTTCAAAGGGTACCAAATTGCCTTAAATTAGTTTTCAGTCAAATTTTATGTTCTTTTTTGTTTTCCCTTTAGTAATTGCCGTCAATAAACAAAACAACAACACAAAAATTACACAGTTATAAGTGTCGTTTAAAAAAACTTTTATATAATTATAACTGTAATAAAAATAAAATATACAATTTTTTTCTTAAATAATATAGGTTATTTAGATTATATTATCAGATTCTTCTTCTATTAATCAATTCATTTTTTCTGTTGCAATGCAATGTACATGTTTAGGCAAAAAAGTCTGAACATAAAGAGATTTGGAAAAAATTCGTAGAGCTTAAATTTGATGTTATAAACTTACTTGCTTCACTTAGTAACTTTCATCAAAATACTACTTAGTGTATGTTCAATAAAATAAGTTTTTGAATTAACAGCTTTACAATTTCTCATTTTTACAGAATTCTAAACTTGTTTCCTCTTCGATAATCCGATTATGTGAAATATCAGTTTCAACATCGTTAAAAGCAGATTACGTGACTAAAAGCACCTGGTTTATTCGCAGACAAATGTTGAATATTTATTTGCTAAAATTGTAGGCCTTTGCCTTCAATATTTTTTAAATAAACAACTTTTTTTTTCTTGTTATATAATACGAAAACTTATTTTATTATCTGTTTAGTTAGACAGTTTAGTGTGTACATATTAAAAGTAACTATTTAAATCATATTTAAAAATATTGAAATTTTTTATTTTTTTATAGAAATTTTTAAAAGCAATACAGTAAAGAAATAAAAACAGATTAAATAATATATTGATAGGATTTGTAAAATGAGATGAAAAAAATAAATATATACATAAAAATAAACTAAACTAAAAATGATAAATTATAAACAATAAAATAAATAATAATACGTTTATATAATAAAATTTTGAATATTTTGAATTAATAAACATTATAATAATTTTATATGTAAATATACCTATAATAATACTAAAGTAAAATAATAAATAAGAAAATTTTAAATTAAGAACACTACGTATATAATAATTCATTTTTCTTTTAAAATCTAATCCTTTTTTAAAATGGAATTTTTCTTAAATTGCATTTCAACTTCATTCTTAAATATAATTTTTAAGTCGTCCGGATATCCTATCAGTACTCATTCATTAATAAAAGCGTATCTTTTCTGAATTTATCGAACTCGAAGTTTTACTGGCGTGTATAAGTGCATATGAATAAATGTTTTTTTTCTCATTTTGGAAAATTATCTTTGTGTAACAAAGTTAAATCCATTATATTTTCTACAATTTCAAATTAAAGTATTATTTTCAACTTAGACATATATGTGTTCTTTAGGAAAGATCAGTTTTCGTTTTAATTTTTTTGACAGCTTTTGATTATAAAAGTTGATTATAAAAGTAGATTATAAAAGTTATTGAGCAGATGTCCCTATCATGTGCTCACTCTGAAGCGTTAATTTAAAAAGTACATATATTTTATGATTCGGTCCTTTTTTCATATAGGTACATTTTATGAAGTCTATAGTTTCTTAAATTATCGATTATTTTTATTCAAATAGTGTACTTTTAAGTAAGATTTTAACGATAACTTGGGTATTGCTATTGCTAAAAAGAGTCATCCATATCATGCCGTTTCTTGTATCAGCACCATACCCTTTTCTAAACGCTTTTGTCTCACAACATTCCACCGCTTTGGTTTGAAAGGATAGCCTTGGGGATGGAGTGTTTATTAATGTCACAGTGAATTGTGTACTTTACAGAACAACCCATACTTAATTTAAAGAAGTTTGGAACACATATGTTTAAAAAAAAATATTAACATTATCATATTCCTAACTAAGGTTATGCGTTTACATGTACTTATCTACGTATTTATTTATTAACTTTTTTTTTGCAAGTACAGTTTTATATAATACATTCCCATACTATTACATTAAAAATCAAAGCACATTCCTCTTTTAAAATAAATGAATTTTTAAGGAATCAGCTTTGCCTTTTTCGCAAAAGTATGGTTTCTTTAAAGTATACTATATTTTAAGGTAAACATTAACTGGTTGCACTACTCTGTAATTGGAAAATACTAGAACATTTCGTTTCAATATACTTCTTTATTAATCTAAGTCACTCTATTTGTGCTACTTTATTGAAAACATGTTTTTGTTTTTGGAATGTAATGACATATCTTATATTTCTTTGTATCAGTACATTATGAGATAATTGTGAAAAGTAGGATCATCTGGTAAAATATTAGTTAAATTACGAAACACTGGTCATTCAAAATACTCTCTAGTATTGATTTTGCTACATTTAACATTTTCTTGACAATAATATCCTACATTCATAAAGCATATGGGAAAGAAAAAAAAATTGTGGAATTTTTCTTATCAAGAAATAATGGCCCCACATCATGACACGTTGGAGATTAATTAAAAAAAAATAATTTGAGTAACTAGCGAGAGATGTTTCCAATTTCATAGCATCTTGAATATGTTGCATATCAAATACTAATTACGTTACAAAATACAGCGCACGTTTGCTAGTGATACTTTGGCTTTCAGTCTGTGTTTTATCCGAATTTTCTCAGAAATCTAACTACGAAGACCACTTTTTTCATTAAAAAGTGTAAGCAAAAGTATTTTTTTCCTATTTAATTAAATATTATTATTGATAATTATAATACAAATTTGAAAAATAAAAAGTTAAGAAGCATTTCTAAAATGTTTTAAATGTATTTTCAGTTTTGTACACGAGGAATAAAAATTATATAGTTATTATTCTTATTTCACCCTCTCTCTGTTGTTTCAATGATAGCAAACTTAACATGCCATTGGTCATTTAAAAAAAACATTGATCAGTGATGGATATGGAGCTTCTGATAGAGCAACAGATAATCGTTCCTCATCTATCTTTCGAAGCTCTGTTATAATAAATAGATCATATTCTGATTTTCATAGATTTCTCGTCAGATCCAAATTGTGAAACACTTGTTTCTACGTAAGACATACGCATTTTTAAAAGTTTCTAGAGCTGAAACAAGAAACCCCTTGTTTCTAGATTGATCAATGCAAAATCATACTTTTGTCAAAAAATCTGATTTAAAAGTGCATTGCTTGAAAAAAAATATTTGACAATTTACTAACGGTGCTTAATAATTGATGTGTATACAGTTTTAAATATGTTTACTTTATACTATGTTTTATTTACTAAAGATGACAAAATAATGTCCGATAAAATTATAAATTTTTTCAAAAATGCTTTTTTAATTTATTTTTTTCATTCCCTTCTTTTACTTACAAATTTTTAATGTTTTCCTTTTCCTTTCATACCTTAAACTTCAACTATAATAGATTAACAACAAATAATGCAATTTCTCCAATTTTAAAAATTTTAAGCATTCCGTGGAAGGCAAACGCGTTTATTTTTCTCTTTATTTTTTCCTTTTTACCATTTTTATTTAGCTGGAAGAAATGCAATTTTTTTGACATGGCATTCGAAAAATAAACAAAATTCTTTTTCAGGCTACTCTCATGTTTAAACAGCATAAATACTTCCTTTAAATTACATTTATGTAGCACGGTATACCAAAAATGTACAAATTAAAAGAATAAAGGCGGGGCAATACATATATTAAAATTTCCTATATTTTTTTTTTTAAGTGTGAGAACGGAATTTTAAATTTCAGAGTCACACAAATGAAAACTCATTTCTTAAATTGATAATTTTCATTTTAGTATGAATGAACTCATTTATTTTATATCAAAGGAAAACCTCGTTCCATAGGATAAAAAAGAGCTTGCAATCCTAAATCGTAAAGTAGGAATCGTATCCCTAAGTTGGGGGATATTGATAGGTATAGAATATATTGATATTCTGTTAATGGAATGCATAAATATCAAAGTCTTAAAAACTTTTCCATGAACCTTGTGTCAAAGTACTAAATGATTTGTGTAGCTTACATATTGTTTTAGCTATAATTCTTCTTAAATGTCTCGGGGAGTACTACTAGAGCAGCTAAAGGGAAAATATTATAATTTATGATCAAGTTTTTCAATCCATATTAGTTTCTTAAAAATATTTTAGCAAAAATGTATAGTAGTATTGCGTAAGATTCTTACAAGCAATATATTCAGCATTTTTCCATCAAAATATTTTACAAATTATTAGATAATGAAGGTTGCATCACATTAATATCAATATCCCTCAAAATATCTTAACATTTAATACAAACAATTGATTTTAGATTAAAGTAAATATAATTCTAATGAAAAGAAACTAATTATATACACTATAAAGTTAATCAATATGCACTTTTAGAATTGTGTCAATTAAAATCTTATTATAAACATATTTTTTATTTTATTTCAGAATACAACTGAAACAGATCTACGGATCAGGCAGTAAGCTTTCGTCTCGTTTAAAAATAAATCTTATGAATATATGTGGTTAAAGTTTTCCTACTTAAAAGAAAAAGGTTAAAACTTAATTTTGACTCTCTCACCAGTTTCTATGTAGTGTATAGTAAGACATATATCGCATCTTATGCATCCTCATTGCAATCAGCGGCTGGTAGAAATCCTACTTGTGGAAAAATTATCATAAAAAGAATTTCCTTTCTGCTCCCAAAAATTCCATTTTTGGAATCCTCTCTTTCCAGTGAGCACTTACATTTGACCATTATAAAACCATGGATACAATTTCTTTTGAATACTTTAAGGAAATGCATTCAAGAATATCTTACCATTTTACTTTCTAGAGAAAATTAAATTTTGGGATCTCGTTGCTTTCTTTCATTTTGAAGTGTTTATGCTCTTTTAGGGGGTTTCTATGGTTTTATTTATGGAACTCTGCGTCTCTCAAAAGATGATACCAAGACTGTAGGAATTATATCTAGATGGTGTGGAGTAATAAAGGACAAGTGTTTTTATGTAATTTCTGCGTAACTTTGTTTTCCTTTTAAGAAAGAATTGGTAACCATAAGGGGTAGCAACAAAAATTCCCTTCAGTGCTTAATCAATTACTGTGTTGATTATAAAAACACAAAATTAATATTGAATTAAAAAGAAAGTCAAGTAGAATTACATGCGACATATCTGAAAACTTACATTAGAATTCTGCCTAATATCATGTATTGCATTTCATTTAATTAATTTTCGGCGTATAAATTAATTAGTTACCAATCTAATATTATTTAGAGTTTTTCATTGCTTTGTAACATTATTGACTCAACATGTACATTTGTAATTTTTAAAATTTGATTTCAAAAGGTTCTGAGATATATATATATATATATATATATATATATATATATATATATTAACGAAAGGAACTTTTACCTGTGATGAATTTATCTTTAATATTTTGTACCTGAGACTGTAAAAAAATAATTTAAAAGTTTTAACCTCTTTTTTTAAATATATAATGTGGAAACTATTTAATAACCATCTTACATTACAGAATAATGTAAAAGCATATTTTGTTTCAGTAAAGTTTATGTCCTTCATAATAATGAATTTGGAATGGCAATTTTGTTTTAAGTAATCAAATATTTTATATTCATATAATTATAGATATGGTAGTTAACAAATATATATGATGTATTGTATTTAGAAAATAAATAGCATTGAGTGTATAATCAATCTATTCCTCTTCAAACAGGATAAAAAAAACTTGTAATATTTGCATGAAGACATTAATGAAGATTTTTAAAACTATATGAAATTCTACTTTGATAACATTCTCTTTTTTATTTCAGAGAAATCACAACATACTGATATTTGAAAAGAACACTTCGTTATTTCATCTTCTAAAAAGACAAAAACAGAGTATGTAAAAAAGTACTTTCAAGGAATTTATTGATTGATAATTAATTTTACATAATAATATATATTTAATCGTATTATAATATTATATTAATGATTTCATGAAATGGGTAAATGGTTAAGTAAGAATAGTAATATATTTTGAATTTGAGTACCACAATATCATTTATTTTTATTTATTGATAAAATAAAACAAAGCAGGGGAAAATATATTCGGCATATTAAATATATATAAAATGAATTACAAGCAATATAAACAAGACCATATTGTTTATACTTTTTGATTTTGAAGAAATAATGTAAACAATGCTTAAAAAAATATTTTACCAATTTACTATCTCTAAAAAGAAATATTTATATGATAAAACCATCTATCTTAATGTTTGTCATACCTAACACATAATTTTGCTATAATTGCATTGAAGAAATACAGTTTAATGCTTGGAGATGTTGATTGGATCATTGATTCATTTGGTAATTTTATTCAGATTTTAAAATGTCACATACTATTTTCCTTTATCTCGTCCAGTTCTATATTTCTAAGATAATTAATTTGAAAAATATCAAATTAAACACGCATTATTGTTTCTTAATAGAAATTATCGAAGTTGTTTGATGTTAGATGTAATATAAATTTTTGGAAATTAAGGAAACATAGAATGAAATTCCCTTAAATTTAAAAGAAATAATATAAGTTATGTCTAGATTTTGTGATATGAGAGTAGAAAACAAGATAATTCAAAGTATTTTTCTTTCAAAAAAGTTTAAATTTGAAAAAAATGAGTTTGCTTAAGTTATATATATATTTCAAATATTTCATTTTTATTTTCTGATAAACATCCTCTTAAATGATTAATGAAATGCAAAATAAAAGTTTCATTTCTTGAAATATTTTCAATTGAAAAAAAAAGAAAAGAAACCATATAATATATTTCTCAATTCGCCCAAAAAATGAAAGCTTTAAGAATGAAATATATATAGTTACTATAAATTCCTTTATATTAATTTACATTTTATAAAAACGATTTTTAAATAAACACTCATTATTAAGATATGCAATTTTTTACCACACCAGATTTTTAAATAATACACCTACGGCATTTTCTTTATTTATAAAGTAGTTAGTATGGAATAGTTAATATAGACCAAGCAAACAGCACCGAAGGACTTACATATTAAATCTGATGCATATCACAAAAAATAAGTCTTAGCTATCATACCTTGAAGAAGCAATTCTACAATAATTTAGTATAAGATTCGTGTAAATGTAATAAAAGAGTTTTGTTATATCCAAACCAAATAGTACAGCCATATACAGATCAATCAAAATAGTATTAAAATCATCTTTTACATATTTAATAGGAAAGATAAATCATTACAAATTCATCACATTAAGATAATACATTGTATCTCAATAGGAAATGGTAAACATATTTAGCACACGAAAACACACTATTGTTTATTTTGACACCTTCTACCCTAACATGCTACATCATCATTCGTAGTACAATCAATATCAATTACCTATACATGTGTGAGTATCCAGAAACATATAACAAACTGCATGAATATGTCTGAGAAACAACAGTTCTAAAATAAAGGAAACATCACTATTGCTTTCAAGTGGGCAAAACATTCATTGAGTATTCACAACTCATATATGCTGGTGGAAAGTTTTCATAATAGATATTCCTCCCTGTTTCGTTTCTAAAATTTCTGGCTCCAGAATTTAGAAAATATATTTTGAATGCTTAGCAGGAGCATCTTTACAATTTGTTGTGATACTTTCTCGATAGGATTATTTGTCTAGATCTGATTCAGTTCCCTTTATAATGAAGAGAAAGGTAAAACAAATGATATGAATGAAAGTCAGACTTAATTTCTTGGAGTTTGAACACCGTGTTTGTAAATCAATGAGGAAATATATTTCTTTTTAGAAGGAAGTGAGGGACACAGTATTTTTTTAATAGTAAGTTTCAAAATATATACTATCTTTAAAAAAATAGCACTAAAAATGTGGAAGGTATATTTGCGCATTTCACGATGTAAAGGTTTCTGCATAGTTCTTATATTGCTGAGGTATTGTTATTAAGGAAATATATTCGTATTTAAAGCTATAAAATAAAAATAATAATACTTAAAGTGCACAATTATTCAAAAAGGCTCACATCAGTTTTGTATATTAAATGATGTTTCCTTGAAAATTAAAAAGAAATTGTGCCTTTTAGTTTAAATAAGTTAAAATATAAGTAACTTTATAAATCTCTTAAGTGATTCATTTTTATCACAAACTAGTCAGCACATTTATTCTTTTTGTTATATAACCTCATTTCTAACATTTAAAAAATAGATTAATATATTTTCTACCCCCAAAAAACTGGTTAAATCAATAAAACGGAGGAATGAGTTTTTTTTTTTAAAAAAAGAACAAAATAATTAACGCATGCACTGAAATAAGGTATCAGGTGACAGTTGAGCTTTTCGCGGGCTTTTCTTGCATGTATTAGCTAGTAACGACGTAAGACAATGGCGCTGTGATTACGTGTGTAAAGAGGTACCTCACTTGTTCGCTGAAGTTTGTAAAGTAAGGATGTTTTAAGACATTATTGCTATGAACAGTAGTTAATATGGACAATCGTCATCGTCTGGACGATGCTGGAGGACTTGAAACGGGACAATCACAGGCTATCTGTTGTAGGGATGTCGGGTTTTCGAGAAATGGGAAGTCAACTTTGTGGAAAAAGTTCACAGATACAGGAACAGTTATTCGCTAAACTAGCTCAGGCCGCAAAAGAGTAACAACGCTGTTATTTGAGACATATCCAAAACAGATAGATCTTTGAAAGCGACACAACCATCTTACAACCTGTATAATACAAAATGAACATCCATTTTACGAATAATATTCGCCCATAGACTTAGTCCGTGTAGCCTGTATGTCCTATGAGATGTAGTCGGCGTCCTTTTGACTGTGAACACAAAAAGGAATGCACTAGATTTCCTACAATTAAAATGACTTGCAAATATACCGAATATTAATCCCCAGTAACTATAATTTACTGTAATTAAAAGAAACAGACATTTTAGCAATATATATCCAAATAGGTTGCAGAAAAGTAAAAGCAGTAATTTGTAACTTTGATATGTCTGAAACTGATAGAAAAAAGAAACAAATAGGCAAGGTAAAAAAGTTTTTTTAGAAATGTGAAATTTGAAACTTCGTGCTCAAAGGCAAAGCTTAAAAAATGTAAGACGTAAGAGATTATTGAATAAATAAGTTTATAGATTTTTTACCTTCCAAATCCTTTCCTTTTCAGAAATTTTACGAAAAAATAATAATAAAAAAATAGTTTGTGTTCCAAGAGCTTCGTTTTCTTCTAAATTATCATACTATCTTGCAATACAATATTTTTTGTGAAGATTTTCAAACTTAAATTTTTAAAATGTTATTGTAAAGAACGATGGACCAAAAAGCAATTTAATAAATTTTATAAAACTAAAAATGAAGGCAAAATAAAAATTAATACCATGATAACATTATATAAAGAAAATAGTTATGAAGAATAGAATACGCACACACATTAGGTTCACAATACATTAAAGATTTATTTTTTTATTTAGTTTGAACCAAAAGTATTGATATGATTATAAAAATTAATCACAAAATGAACATTTAAACTAATAATGTAATTTTTGTAGCACTAGATATAACAGCTTAAGTAGTTTTTTTTGTTTATATGTATATGTAACAAAAGCTTCTTCAAGATTGAACGTCATTGGTTCTTGAGAAAGACCAATGTGTGCTCTGGTTTCATGACACTAAATCACCATTTAATGTTCAGCATAAATTTTGACATTCATATGAAAGCATACATTCTGATGCAAAATCAAAAAGGTGATAATATTAAATTTTTAAAGAAACACCCAGCCTTGAGAAGCTTCCTAGAAGTGGTAGACCAAATATAAGTGAAAAAATACTGAATACCTTCAGCAATCGTTTTAATTTAATCCTAAATTAAGTAAAGCATCACGTGAACTTCAAATAACTGAAACAAGATTGTCGCAAATTCTTCTTAAAATGTTTAGGTTGTTTGATTGTAAGGAACAAGGCATATTAAGGTATCCGAAAACGTTCGGAACAGTGATTTGCAAAAGCGCATAAATAGATAATTTTCATGATATTTAGTGTCACTTAGATTAGAATATATGCATAAAATTGTTTTAAGGACATTTTGAAAAAAAAAGTTATTTAAATATAATATTTTGCCAAAAAATTAACTTAGATTAATCTTTATTCCAAATGTTCTCCTTTTGTGAAAAATGCTTCTTATAGAATAATATTTCACCTGCATATAGCTCAGACTTCTGTTCAGTGGCTCAACCAGAATTTTTGAAATATATATCTTAGAAGGGGGTTTATTCCTATTTTACTGCAACAGAGGGGATAAATTTTAAGAAAAAAAAAGTGAATAATTATTGCAATTGGTGGTAACTCTGAAAATAATGTGTATTTTTCGAAAATTCTAGTTGAGCCTCTGTAGAGAGGTCTGATCTATATACAGGCAAAATATTATTCTAATAGAACCATTTTTCACAAAAGGAGAACATTTGGAAAAAAGATTATTCTTTTTGCCAAAATATTATATTTAAATACATTTTTTATCAAAATGTCCTTCAAACAATTTTATGCATGTATTCTAATCTGAGTGACACTAAATATCATGAAAATTATCCATTTATGGTATTTTTCAAAATCACGGTTCCGAACGGAGTTGGATACCTTAAAGAACTCTTGTTAGGAAATAGAATAAATCTGAAACTTTCTTCAAGTAACCATAGAGACAGATATTGAAATTTTCCCAGGTAAAAGGTTTCAAAAAATTCATATTGTTACTTCCATGTATCGGAGAAAAACATGTCTAATTACTATAGTTTTAGAGCAATAAATATTTATAATCAATGGGAACGTTTGGTTTTCCTATATAGTGCATAGTAATGCCGTTTTAGTTCGCTACTTATAAAGAGACATATAAGTATGGTATAGGCATAATGATATACTAACTACCCATAACTGTTATGAAGGTAAATAATATACAACAATATTACAAGGGAGTATATATCTAAATAGCCACATTAGTATAGTAGCAAACACTAAGCCTTAGAAACTAAGAATGCAGGATGTTACGTATTTTCTAGGTTAACCAAGCTTTTCTTATAGCTACTTATGCATACATCTAGCTTGAAACGAAAACAAAGACTGCAAGAATAAATTTCTAAAATTACTATAAGATTATAAATATTATACTTATGGATTAGTATATTATATACTGATTGGCTAAAAAAATTCCTTGAAAAAACATTTATTAACCACATAGTTTTAAAGCCAGTCAAATGCATGTATGTATATATAAACACTGTCCAAAATTAAGGTCCCAAACGTGTTTTTCGTCATAATTTTAAGTTGCCTAAAGGAAAAGTTTTAGAATTTTTATTTTATGTATTTCGAAGAACGGGTAGTACAATACCGACCATCAGTTTTAGAAAAGATGTTGTTTAGTGATAGTTTTTGCAGAATTACTGGATTGAGACCGTTTAAACATATGAAAATATTCCCTGCAGCTTCGTGAATATTGTATTAAAACAAACACGTTTGTGTGTTTGCAGTGAGGATGACTTCTCATAATCGCTTAAATGGATCCTTGAGATGGAGAGCCGTTTGCAGGCTTGAATCTGGACAGTTTGTAGTGGAGGTGGATAGATCAAACAAAGTGGCCTGAAAGTGGTCACCCAGCTATGAAATCAATTCTAAACAAGTCGTACTGTGACCAGGAGGGTAAACCAAGCTCGCCACAGAGAATCAACATCTGCACTGGATCACTACTTGGTTTTGAGCCCATGATTACATAGACAGACAATGACCTTGCTGATGAAGAATTTCCCGGCAAACATGGTACAGCCATCTTGCAGAGACTGTCGTTTACTTCCAGCGTACAGTCTTGTGGGTCCTTTTGACTGCATTCAACAGAAAAACCATGATATTTGTCGAGCTTTAAACATCAGCCTTTGACGCCACAAGAATGGGGGAATTTTCTTTCCAGTGATGAGCCAAAATCTCCGGGCAAAGTGATTCTCATCAAGTCTTCATCTATAGAGAAAGTGGAGCTCACACTTTCATCCCTCCTACGTAACAAAAATCAACAGATTTCGTGCCAGAGATATCCGTATGTGGCGGCATAATGCTGGGCAGTCGTACACCTGTGTAAGTGTTCAGTGCGAGAACTGTCAACTCACAGTGCTATATGGATGAGGTTTTGGAAACCTGAATGAGGTTCTAGTTGCTATGGGTTTGGACTACATTTATAGACGAAAATGACTGGCCAAATAGAACTCATATTGTTAATAAATGCCTTTAGCTAGGGGATATTCCTTTTATGGGTTAACCCATGAGGTACATGGACATAAATCCCATTGAAAATATTTGGCATGTACCAGGAAACGCAATTTCCCAGCGTAGACTGCCACCCAGGATCCTCTAGGAGTCAATGGTCGGGTTTTTTAGAAGAATGGTCTTTGCTGCCACAAATAATTATATCATAAGCATTATGACAGCTCGCTATGAAGCTAGAGTACTGGTGCACGATGGTTGCACTTCAAATTAGATGGACTTTTAAAGAATTAAATTGCTTTATCCCTGAATCATGATTTCACACTTTTTAATATATCCTGCATTTAATTGAAAATTAAAATCTTTTCTATATGGTTATGTTGGTATCTTCCTTTTCGCAATGTCATACGTCTTTGTGACAAATTTCGAGATAACGCAACAAATAGTTCTTCAGGGTTTCTAGATTTTGTATGGTCTGTGGCCTATAATTTTGGACATGAGTATATTTATGCATTGATGCATATATTTATAAATTATCATACATCTATACATTCACATAACTCTAATATTTTATACATTTCATTAAAATATATATAATCGTTAGGTTACATTATGTGCAAATTCTTAGAAAACGTAGTTAGCTTATATTTATCAAATAAAATATAAACGCATCAGATAATTGTCCCCTCTCATTTACTTTTTCTCGATAAATGCATTTCAAAATCACCTTATTTATTTTCTGATCATTTTTAGCCGCCGAGGGAAGTTTTCAATTCAATCCCAAAGCGTAATAAAACATTATAAATATGGTCCTTTTTAAATTTTTCTGCACTATTTTCCTTTTTAATTATTTGAAAAAATGATTGAAAGGGGGTGGGGGACATATGTTTGTTTTTCTATGTTAGATATGAAAACTACAGTAGGAATACCAGTTTAAATTATCATTTGGTAGAAAACTCAATGTATGCCTGATATTTTTTTAAAAAATTCTTATTCTTCAATTATCTTTGCAGGCATATGATACACGTGGAGGTTAAAATATCTAATCTATGTTTATGAATAATGATTTCATGACCAAACTGAAAGGAAATGAATCTTGTTTCTTGATTTTAAAAACACTTGCTGCAAGCCTGTAATAAAGATAAATTTCAAGCATTGCTTCTTCATAAATACAATAGTCAAAGTACACAAACGCCATTTCATTTCTTTCAAGTAATGGGCAAAATAAATTCTTTCGGTATTTTAAACATGCATCAGTATATCGAATATTTCCTTATAAACTGTACTATAATGTATTAAACTTATATATTTCTTCTCTTATCTTTCTTATCTTAAAAAAAAGGAAGAATTTTTAGAGAATATTATTTTCACACTATTTCTACGGTGAAATAATGATGTTATTCTTCGTGAGAGATGAATTAAATACGAATCAAATTGAAAACTGGTAATATTTTCTCCCTTAATATTAGATAAATTTCAATATCAAAGAAATTATTCACTATAATGCTGCTATAGCTGGAAGGGTAAATAGAAGCTTAGAAAAAGATTTTCTGCTGTCTGCCAAAACAATAATAAAATTTACTTTGAAGCGAGATTCCTTCCTCATGCATGACGAAATGATTCATATCAGATTTTTCTCTTTAGGAAAATAAAATTCCCTTATTCCTTTATTGGTAAAAAAAGTTACCTGAAATAATGTCTTCTAAGAATAAAGATTATCTGCAAAGTTTGGAGGAAGAAAGCACAAGATTTCAGGTTTTTAAGAAATTTAGCTGTCTTATCCCATTACTGCTGAAAAGAGCTATAGATTGTGTACACTCATGTCCATAAATTAAGGAAAATTCAGAATCACACAGAAATTGAACTCTAAAATAAAAATTTCAACTGTAAAATTATCACACACATCTTGAAGAAGAATATGCAAATTACAGGAAACCACCAGCTGGCGCGGATAGTACGTCACAATGACGAGAGTGGAAGACAGGGGTATATAAATAATGGTGGCAAAGAAGTAAAATTGTTCACAAGCGCTTTAAAAGACTTTCAGTGCAATAACCGTATAGTTATAGCACAAATAAAGCATTTGGATGATTTTTTACGAGGTAGAATAATTGGACGACTGGAATGCGGACGTACCCAGCTGGAAGTATCCGAGGAACTTGGAATCGCCCACAGTGTCATCTCCAGGCTTTGGTAACGATTCCAAGATGAAGGTAATGTGAGTAGATGTTACCGCACAGGTCGCCCCCGAGTTACAACGCCGAATGAGGACCGGTGGTGTGTATTTGCAGTTACTACCAAAAGAAACAGACGCAGCACATCATCAGACTTGTCTCGTCAGCTCTTTTCAGCTACCGGTACGACAGTTTCAAGGCAGACTGTGTACAGACGCTTAGGGCACATCGGTCTATACGCTCGTGGGCCTGTCAGATGTGCTCCACTTACCGAAACTAAATGTCGCCTGCGATTAACCTGGAGTAGAGAGCATGCATTGTGGGCACCACAACAGTGGTTTTGTGTGATGTTTCCGACGAGTCCAGGTTTAGTTTGCAGTCTGATTCTCGCCGGACTTTAATATGGAGAGCACCAGGTACTCGTTACCACCAAGAGCACACCATTGAACGACACCATTACGGTGGTGCAGGATGGCTCGTTTGGGGAGGAATTATTCTTGGTTCCAGAACTGACCTGCATGTTCAGAGTGTAACGATGACAGGCCACATCTATCGGGATGTCATTCTGGAACAACATGTACGTTTGTTTCGGGGCGCCATGCGTGCTGAATTTTTGTTTATGGATGACAACGCCCGTCCTCACAGTGCAAACATTGTAGTCGAATGCCTTCATTCGGAGGATATCGCCCGTATGGATTGGCCAGCATTCTCACCGGAATTGAATCCAATAGAGCATGTGTGGGATATGCTTGGCCGACGAATTGCAGCCCGTCAACCCCCTCCCACCTGTCTACCGGAACTTCGAAGGGCATTGCTTGATGAGTGGTGTAATATTCCCCAAGATCATATTGATAATTTGAAACTCAGCAAGCCTAAGCGTTGTAAGGCCTGTATTGCATCGTCAGGGAGACATACTCCGTATTAACCATCATACTAACCATGTTATACTCTTTTTTGTAAATAGTTTTTTTTAAATTGGCTACAGGGAGTAACAATTGCAATTTTTATTTATTATGTCAAACATATAGCATTTTTTTCTTTTTCTTTTGTTTAATAAACAGACTTTACAAATAAGTCAAATTTGTTTTGCCTCTCATTACTCTTAATTTATGGACATGATTGTAGATAAGAGCTTGATAAAGCCCCTGAGAAGATGTAAATATCACTTGTTACTTTGTTATCAAATAACAATACGAATGAAATGTTTAATTCCACCACATTAATTGACTTCTAGAAATTTGTATGCTGAATAATTTCAAAGTGAAAAATAATTTGCTGGGAAAAGGGATCTTTATATCCAGGTATACGCATATGTATAATAAAAATATTTCTTGCAAGAAAATTAACAAAAGTAAATATAGATACAAGTTATTTGACATGAACTAGCATGCTATAATGAGAATTTCACCAATCAATCTCTCACTCCTGATTTAAAATCTGTAGAAAGTTTGGTAGGGTTATATGTCTCATTAAATATTATTCTAAAATTGAGAGTGCATGCAGCTATAGATATGAAATTCGCACAATAAATTAATTGATCCAAACTGCTACTATTTGATTTCAAGCTTATTTATTGATTAGTATGATACAATTTATATCTTTACAATTTATATCAATTATACCGAACCCTGTGCTGTAATATAGATATTATTTCACCTATTTTTCTTACACATCACTACTTCGCTTCATAAGCTAAACCTTACCTACATGCAATGCTTACTCTGTAATAAGGTGACACTTAAGCTTTCAATAAAACACTAAGTAAACCACCCGAAATTAGTTTTGATACTGAGGAGACGAGAGATAGCCGGTTACAAATTTAGGCCTCGCTTTGATTTCTCTAAAATCTTGCAGCAAAATTTTTGAAAAATATTCTATGTTATCGAATACCTTGATAAAAGTGTCTTGAATAATATAAACATGTGATCATATTCGGGAACTCGTGGCTAGTGCAGTTGCCATCGAGTCGTGTGTTCGAGTATTGGTAACTCTAAAATACCTATCAATCAGAGAAGTGATGCAAGAAAATCTATTGTTATCTATTTAATTTATGTATCTTCATAGTCTTATTAAAATAATGGTAACTGGTAGGAATAGCAAGTGGACTTGGGTTTGGCAAACTTTTAATGTGGCGTGCGAAGCCAATCTACCAAAATGATTCAGTGTGTCACACAGTAGAACATTTTCGAAATAATTCGATTCTCATGATATTAGATGCAGGATTAAAAAAAATAGAGGTGGATAATTTAGATATTCACAACTTTATTATATATTAATTGTGCATCTTTTAAAGATAGTTCTTAACATAAAAATAAACAACATAAAGTTAACTATGTCTTCATTAAAAACAAAAATGATTGAACATATATTATGTATTTTTAAAAGATTTATTAAAATAAGAAATAGACAACATAAAATATAAGTATTTCTATTCATTGTTAAATAAAAAGATAAATAAAAATTTGAATGTAAACATAATGATTGCACCCCGCTTTATATTTATATCCCAAAACCAAGGGTATAATGTATACTTTAAATTTGACACGATTCTAAGCATTCAGTTGCTAAACACTTTCTTCGAGAACTCGAAACATTTTTCATAGGAGGAATATTTTTTTACTTTGATGTGTAGAAACAAAAGTCGAAAGTAGTACACGCAAATTTCTCTGTTTAAAAATTAAAAAAATTAAAAAAAAATTGTAACTTAACAGTCCTGAGATCTCTTATTTTTTATACAGTTATTTCAAACATTAATTCATTAATTAAATTAAAAATGAATAAACAGTTTACATATAAAATAATTATCCAAAAGCACATATAGGAAGGAATATCGTTCTTTGTGCCACTGTAGCGCAATGGATAGTATGTGTTGGACTTCTAATCTAAAGGTCGCGGATTTGAATACCACCTATAATGGCCTAATTTCTGAGAATGTGATTTCTCCTTACTATACTATTTTATTCGAATAATTAAATTTAGTTAATGAATAAAGAGTAACAAACAAATAAAAGCAATGCAACACCATATATAGAAAGGAGAATGAAAAATTGCAAGAAAAATCGCTTTCTATTTTGTCTCTTAACATTGCGATTCTGTCATGTGTGTATATATTTTATAATACAATTGTAACTTTTGAATAAAAGTAACTAAAATAAATGTTTCTTTGTTGACCTAAGTAGTAATTGAGATAATTTACTTTATATATATGTGAAGGTCTCCTAGGACCTCACTTTGAGAACGAGAATAAATAGGAGTCATGTAAGAACCAGTAGCCATTTTTATAAACAACTTTCTTTATTTGGTTAACATATCCAAATAGAATCAAAGACTTATTAACAAATTTATTTAAATAATATTATGAGGTTTAATGATAATATCCTTTAAATTAACTTAATTAATGATCTCATTAATTAAACATTAAATAACGATCACGCAGAGATTACCACGATAAGATATCCCAGAATTATATTTAATAATGTTCTTATTGAACATTTAACTTTAATCTCACTCCTAAAACTTTAATGAGACTTTAAACACAAATCAATAGTTACCACTCGGAATCTCAATTCTTGAGATTAAATATCTCTAACAAGAAATCTTCAATTTAAATCCACGATAACTTTCTGCTTCAATCTCTATCTCCTACTGCTCTAACTTTACTATTTCGTTTGACTTAAATACTTAATCTAATCTGCATAACAAGGAATCCTGTCCGCTTTTTGGAGTTGATTGGAAATAGGTAGGGAATTAAATTTCCCTAAAAAGGTCGACTCAGAAGGTTAGTGATAAAGTTCTGTATAGATTCGTCAAATATATATATATATATATATATATATATATATATATATATATATATAACTTGTTTTTAAATATCGTTTATGAGCATGCCATATTTCCCCCTGTGAATAACTCAGTGGTTTCGATTGCTGCAGTGTTATACGACTTATTATAGTTTGCAAATGTAAATGAGCAGAATATAAAAAGTAAATACAGCATCTGCGATTTCTATTGGATGAAGATGAAACTTTGGTAAAAGAAACTATTTATGCAAGGGAAGAAATCAACAAAGTAATGAATAGTTATCCTAATAGCGAAAGCAAATTTAAGAAAAGTGACTAACCTGAAACGTTTGAGTCAAAATGAATTTTTTGAAAATGAAGAATTCCCTCAAAAAAGAGTAAAGCCACAAGTGTAGCACAAGACACACTGCACTCTGTCAAATACAGACTAAGAAGAAAGTACAATAAGGGTCATCTAAAGACAATAAAACTACAATAACTTGAACAAAATATGACCGTTTTGCCAGCAAATAGCATTCCTGCAATATTATCGAAAAGTGTCTGTGATTTTTGACCTTTGAAGTCACGCACATTTAAAACATTAAAGTTCATATTAATTGGATTTATATATATATATATATATTTATATATATATATATATAAATCCAATTATATATATATAAGAAATATGTATTATATTATATATCAAAAACAAGAAATAATAGATAAAGAACATAACAAGAAATAGCGTAATAAAAATATAAAACCTGAACATGAACAAAATTATAGAGAAATAAAAAAACTACAAAAAAGAAGAACCTAGCGAATCAGAAAGCAATTTCGGACTTAGGCCCGAATAAGTGGGGTTAAACCAGTTTGAAGACGCCTACCTTACCCCTTTGCAACTCGGTAGGAAAAACCAACTAAAATAAAATAAACAAAAATTCAGAGTATGTAAAAACTCAGAGAGCATGATAAAACCACTCACTACTATTATGTAACAAACTTTCTCAAACTCTTAATGCAGAAAAATCACAAAATAATTACGCAAGAAAAGTAGAAAAATGCTAAAACAATTACATAAGAAAAGTATCTTTCAAAAAATAATTTAAAAAAATTTCTTTACTCACAAAACTTTTACGAAGAGAATCAAGCGTCTTGCCATTAATGAAAATCAATTATTCACCAAGTTAAAAAATTCGAAATACATAAACACATCTTTTGAGCTGACTTTTAAACCAGCCAGCAAAGACAGGTATAAAATAACGACAATCAAATATGGTAAAATTTGAATTGGTTGATTGTCAAAAATGTAAATTTGCTAGGCTCTAATTTGGTTGGTTGTCAACAATGTGTAAGATGTTCAAGATGTGTGTGGAAAAAATGTAAACTGTGATATGAGTGTTATGATATAATCTTCACAGCAAGACCATTAACATGCTGACTTTGAAATCCTATTGTTGTGTGGTGGTTTTGGAATTCGAAGTAGCAAGACGGTTAATGTATTTGTGATGAATATAAGTTCTTAAGAAATTAAAAGTTTATTCATAATCTAAACAACATTGAAAATTTTTTTTTATATTATTGTATTTATCTATTTTGTGGGTAGTTAAGTTATCATTTCTAAATAAAAAATTCAAAAGGATATTTCTGTAAGTTGATATATGTAAATTACTACTCCATACGGGAATTTTAATTATATGGAACTTAAACGAATCTCTTTTGTCAAAATTGTTACTGACTACATTATTGTTAATAAGATGCAAGTCTCTAAATCCAAGAATTCCACCATATTAGAGTTGAAGTTAGTTTTAAGGAGCTTGAGATAATCAGGGTAGAACGTAATATTTGGTTTGTATTCACTATTTTTACCAAAAATTATTATATCATCTATATAACGATAAATTAAGTAAGAATCATTTACAACATGATCTATTTAAAAAAATGTAAATATAGATTCGCTAAACAATTACTAGCTGGACCACCCTGAGGTAATCCTTTGATCTGTTTATAAAGATTCTGATTAAAAATGTAATGAAATTTTCTTTTAATACGAGGTTAACAAGAATATCAAATTTTTCTTTTTTCATTGAAGTATATAATTCATATTTATCATAAATTAACTGAAGAACCTTAATCATATCGTCAATATCTATAGAATTAAAAAGGTCCTCGAAATCAAAGCCATGCATGGAAAAAATTAACATATCCTTAATAACTCTAGCAATCTTTAAGCTATTTTTAATTATTGCCGTATTTTGTAATTATCAATTAGATTTTGAAGAAGAGATTGTAAGATCTTCCCAGACTTCATGATATATGTATTGTATCCATTAGTGATACTACGGAATTTTATAGGCTTTTATGAAATTTTGGTGTTAAAAAATACTTGGATATTTAATAAACATTATAGTTCATATTAATTGGATTTTTTTATATATATATATATATATATATATATATATATATATATATATATATATATATATATATATATATATCCAATTAATATGAACTATAATGTTTTAATATATATATATATAATGTTTATATATATATATATATATATATATATATATATATATATATATATATATATATATGCACACGGAAAGATGCGATGTAACCTGAACTTCTTAGCGATGTAATTAAGATATAAAAACTGTATTCAAACAAACGTCTAAATGTTTTAATGTAAGAAATATCTAAAAAAACCACATAAATAATATCTAATGAACCCATATGTAACATTTTCTTCCTAACACAGAATAAGATGCTTTTAACCATTGATTTATTTAATCGTTATATCACATGTTGATTTATCCATGTAAAGATTGATGTTTCATAAAATGTCTAACAGTAATGAATTAAATACTTTGTAAGATATAGACAAAGAGCATATTGTTGAAAAAAGTTGCCCTAAAGTTTTAGGGAAATTTGTAGTGCTTATAATGTTTTGTAAAGAAGTTAGAAAAATTAAAATCAAATTTTGAATACATTAGCCGCTTTTCTATAATAACTCTTATATGCATGTATTTGTTGTTACAACAGATTTCTACTGAATATACTAAAGTTATAAAACTTGTCTAAATTAGGTAAGCTTATAAATTAGGATGTTTTTTGTTTCATTACCGTCACCATACTGAAACTGCGCATAAGTAAATTATTTACTTTTATTGCGATATCTGTATAAATAATAGGCCTTCAAATATTTCATCTTCTTCAATTCCAGCTATTAGGTCATACTCTGTATATATTTATTTATTTGTTAGTTTGTTTATTTATTTATCTTGGTGGAATTTTCATTCGTTAATAAAATATATTTTAAAAATTTCAATTGAGCTGAAATTTTATGTACATAATTATTCTGGATGACAATACAATAATTTAATTATAATTTAGTAAAAAATAATTGATTAAAACTAATTCTTTCAAGAATTATAAATACAGCCACGTTGGTATCATTTTTGGCTACTTTGCGACCATTTTGGCGAAGTGTGTCAAAACTTGAAAAGATTTTTTTCTCACGTGTTAAAGCATTCAGATTAACTGAAGTTTTATAATTTTTTTAAAAAATAAATTATCATTGTAATCAAACAAAACATTAGTTTGACAACCGTTTTCTAAATTACGAATATTTATTGGAGCAATTCATAATCTATCAATTTGCAATAGTTATAAATATTGTTGCCTACATTTTTCGACTTCTGCGAAGCTATAAGTATCTAGCCTTCTTCATGACGCCCTACTTCATGAATTTAGTCAGCCGAACAACATTCCTCTACGGATGGCTTTATCAAGTTTCAAATAAAAAAAACAGAAATATGTTGTGAATTCACGACTCATAGTGGGGTCTTGAAACTGTAATTCTTTTTCAAGATGGATATTCCTTCTTTCATTTCTAAAACCTCGGGAACTGACATATAGAAATTTTATTTTGAACTTGTAACATGAGATGAATCCACAATATCACATCTGGGTTTAATGCGACATTTTCTCAATAGGATAGTTTTGTCAATCCCTTTTAGCTGTCTTTTCACTAAAATGACAAACGAAAAAAAAATAAGGCTTTAAAGCAAAAGAAACCTTATTTTTACCTTTAGAAAAACAACACATTCGAAAGTCTGTTCGAAGAAATTATACTCCTTACAACGGTACACAAATTTGTATCTATTTACTAAAGTTGCTTTACCCAGAAGCAGGCACGCAGTCGATACTAACGTTAATGATCACGCAGGTTGACTGAGTCACCCCATCATTTATATATATATATATATATATATATATTGTAAACGATAAAAATCGTAATGCCAGTGAATAATTTAACTAAGATAAACAATACTTAGGCTTGTATAACTATTTTTTTTTGTTGCTTATTTTTACTTTTTCTTGACAATACGACATTGTAGTTGGATTTCCACTAAAGTGATAGGGCTGCAGGTGCGCAGTGTTTAAGGTATCGGATCATGGCAAGTATGTCATGAGTTCGAGCCCAGCACCACTAAAGACCCGCCGTGTAGAGCAGCGATGCACGTTAAATCTGTCTACAGCTGAAACGCCCAATCGTTGGTGTGGTGTGGTAGCTAGGAGAGGAGGGTGCAAGCTCAGGTGTCGTCCACGTCTTTTGACCATGGTTCATGATCCGTCACCAAAGGCCCTTGTGTAGCTGAATAGTGCGACGTTAGTATTCACTCTCTCAACGAAAGTGATAATAAATGGGCATATATTTGCCTTGAACCGATGAATTCGACATTGAAATAGATACGAAATTATCTATTTGTGAGGAAGACAATGGGTAAATAGAACAAAAATGACAACACACTTATGCAACACATGTGAAAAGCTTCCTGTTAAAATTAAATATGCGAGATATTTCACAAAGATTTGTAGTTTTTATTTTTAAATTTTCCTACTTTTTCGCATTTTTGTAATCCAGACATTTTGTAACTTGACTTTTGTAACTTTATACAATATCAATTTAGGAGAATCTACCTTACAATGTTTTCTGTGCTGGTTGTACTGGGTGTACATCTTAATAAGACATGTGTCCACAAGTCGTTACAATGGGATTCTGTTCTATACACAGCAGATATCCACTAATGGTTACATGGTACACAAGGGGTAAAAAATCATTATAAAAATAATAATAACAATTAAAAACATATTTATAAAGGAAATATGATCAGAATAAGGTGAGGAAGTTAAATAAGTAGTATGGATAATTTGTCTGCCATCTAATCAGGTGGGCATAAGTGCCATTATGGGGGGAGCTAGAGGAATCTTACTTTGCTTTCGATCTATTCAAAACTATTTTTAAACTGTTTCACATCAAAGCAAGGTAATGATACTTTTCAAGATGAAAAATAATCTTATAATGTATTTCATTCTATTTCATTAATGCATTTCATCCCACTTAGAAATTGAGGAAAAATAAAATTCCAACGCTTTAATGAAACTAACAACGAAACATTTGAAAGTTTAATAGTTATTCAGCTCACATAAACACTTTAAACATGCTTACTGCAGTTCTTAAGAGTACGTTGCTCAGTTCTTACAGGTGAATAGAAAATTTGTCAATCCTATTTTCTTAAAATCATCTTCACCTTATTTGCTGTAAAAGTGAGAGAGGCATTGTGTATCATCTTTTAAAATGATATCAGTGGTCCCTGTCGCGAATTCGTGGTTGGAAATGCTGAGTCACATGATTTAGTCCTAGTACCATAAAATATCCATAGGGTGCTGAGGGGCTGCTCTACATTAAATCTATCGAAGCTCAAATTCCACGAGTTTGCTGAATAAAAGTTTATTGAATAGTGAGACAACTTTGATTTATTCCTTTTCACCTGACCCAGGTTCAAAATTACAAAGTCCATCACTAATAGTCATTGTATTGTTTCAGTAACGTAAACCAAAATAAAATACAATAAAATTCACCCCAAATCCCATCTCCCCAGTCAATATTACTTTCTAAAATAATGGCTAGAATCGGAGATTTAATTGTAAAAGGTAGTCAATCGACGTTTTTCACTAACTGAATAATTACATAGCTGATTTTTTTGAATAATATTGGAATTGTTATTTGATTTTCACTTACGCGAACCAATTAAATGTTACCATTAGTTTTAGTTATAATCACAGCTTTATTTTTAAGCACAAATGCTTCTGTGTTGCATGAATAAACATAAGTCTTACCATATTATACTTATATATTTATGTAAGTTTTACGTACACAGACACACATTGAAAGTTAAATGTTATAAACTAAATACTCCAAATTATTGCAGAAAGGCAAAATTTAACAAATATAAATATTTTTAGTATTTTAAACTGCATTTGGACTGAAAACTGACTTTCGAGAAAGCTTAATGTGAGTCTCGTAAACATTACTTATTTTTCCGCAAAGAAAGGGCGATATCTTTTGAAAAATCAGCTAATTGTAAACCTATGTTAAAATATAAATGTTGTTTTTCTTAAATAATAATTAAATATTCTTATCGTTAATACGGACTTTAAATCAAAATAATCCTGTGGGAAACAATAAATTGTGTCGTAAAAACTTAACATAACGTTTATGAAGCTCTTATAAAGCTTACAAATTCTGCTATCATATATTTTTTTTCCAATTTCAAATGTTAGTCATAACCAAAATATTGCTTTCAAATTACATCAACCTTAACTGTATCACTTGTTTTTTTATGTCTTCTTGATTTGATAGTATTTAAAAAAAAACAAATTGCATTCTGTCAATTTATGCTACTTAATAATCCGCACATAATAAGACACATATTATAAGAAATTACGATTAAGAAATGCTATTACATACACTATTGCTTCTATTCATAATTTTTAGAATAATTTTGGCATGGTTTTATATTCTCATACCTTTTACTTTTAATTATAGTTCATTCTAATTTTCTTAAAAATACTTATTAGGACTGTATCTTCAGAAAGATGTAATATCACCAGTAGAGTTTAAATATTTCTGAGTTGAATAATAATTTTTAAGTGTCAGTGAAGATTATTGAAGATATAAAATTCCACTAATGATTCGAAAAGAATTACTTTTGTCGTGCTAAAGTTTTAAAAAAAAAAATAAACATAAAAACAGCAGTTATTTCTATTTTCCCCTCACTATTCACTTCCCTTTGTAAAATTTAAAAGAAAAAAAAAGAAAATGTATAGCAAATAAAAATATATATATATACCAAAATGCCACCATGAAGAGTAAATAATAGTAAAAATATTTTTAAAGTTTGACGAAATATATTTTGGTATTTGCAAATAAAAATACAATTTTCGAATCATTAATGACATGATTCATTACTAGAATAACCACGAACACCGTGAGAAGATTACGTCAGTAGTTTGCTTTAATGTAAATAAAAATAATGATTGAACATAAGATTACAGACTATACAGCTAAATTCATTACTAATTGTTAACCCTCTAGCGTAATTTAACATATGTTTTACATTACAATAGTGAGAGTTAATTATAAAGTGTTTTTTCTTCAGGAACCGAAGATAGTAGCCACTCTTTGTGAAATTATAATCCGTCACAACTTACATAATGATCTTTTGCGAATTAATGCATTCAATGATATAATTCTGCGTCGCTTAAATTAATCATATAATGTTTAGAAATGTGTATTCTTGCAATAAATATCTAAGAATCTTCTTCATTTAAAAAAAAACGGAATACTATTTACTATTTTGATTTTAACTAACATAATCTTAAATTTTAATAATAAAGTACGAGTTAATAAAGTATTAAAATTGTTATGAAATGAGATATAAGTTAATCATTAGAAATTAAAAACAGTACGAATAAACAAATTAGAGAAAATAAAAAAATAATCTCCGAATTTTCATCTATATAACAAAAACAGGTCTAAAAATTAAAGCGGTCCTTAACAATGAAATATTATATTTTTTAAAATTAAAAATGATTTTTCGAATAGGGGATTAAGTAACATATGCCCTGATTCTTATGAATAGGGAATATGTACCTCAGAAGAGTTTATTTTAAACTTAAAAATGTTTAAAATAGAATTGATTAAAAAAATTTCATATACTAGTTTCTTTTTTAAACACACACACACTGTGTTTTACTTTTTTTATCTCAAAAATATTAAAAGGTGCAACCGAGGTATTTTTAAATTCTTATTCTTTGTTTGCTTTGGCAGATAAAAAAAAACAAACTATATTTTGAATGTGAAACCAATGGGCAGAAGCCATATTTGAAACCCATTCTTGATGGTTCCTTTATGCTTATAAAAATAAAGTGGTATTGAAATATTTGGTAAAAACTTGTATCAGCAAAAAGTAAAATACTTTAAATGTATTACTGTAATATCACATAAAAAGTCATTTTCTTCAGCTTAGTTTATAAATTTTGCTTTTAAATCCCACTTTGAGCATTTGATTGATTAATAGATTGGGGTACTATTAAAACCCGTTTTCTTTAAGTTTGCAGTTGATTGGTGAAAAATAATCACGTATTCTTCTATTAATTATATAATTGTATTTACATTCAAAGTTATATTACGTGATTGCATTATACGCATCACTTGAAATATTGATGTTTAATTTTAATAACAAAGATATAATTTTAAATAAGGGATCAAAATTCAAAAGTCTAATTTCCAAATTCTAATAATTGCTCTCCATAGATTTTATGAGTCATTTAAGAAATATGAAGCATCTGCTATGGGGAAAAAGACCACTTCAATATTAATGAATGAATAGATGGCAAAAGAATTAAGAACAAAATAAGAAAATATTTAAGTGAAGATAAGAAGAAAAGGAAATGAAAACAGTGGGTAAATAGGAAAGAGCTGTCTGGTAAATTTCCTGATCACGGTAGTGCAAGGAAATTTGTTGAAAACGGTAGGAGGCATGTTTCTTTTTGATTACTGAATATAATGTACTTTCTTTTTTTAGATGAACATACTGTTCCCTCTATCATAAGTATCCACTTTTGTTTGGTAATTAAATATTAAAAGAACATGTAATTTTAAATACTCATTTATTTTAAAAAATCTTAATTCAAGTTTATAAATTGGAAATAAAAATAATTTATTAAAGATGACTTACAGTCTTTAAAGTTTTCCGCTAAGTATATGTGTTCCCTCTTTCAGATCTATTGAATATTTCTGTGTATTGAGATTCTAATTTAACAAATTTTGAAACACTATTTGCAAGAAATATCACTATAAGACTACTTAAAATTTTATAACTAAACCTAACAAATAATATTTCCTTTAATGTAAATTTCCATCCTAAGAAATGTGTTCAGAAGATTAAAACATTTTATTAATTACCCCGCAGTTGTCTTACGTTGCTTTCTTAAAAAAATAAATACTTATATTCAGTACTCACGTTTTAAATATTACAATATAATTTTTTTAGAAAATAAAAACATATTTCCCATTGTCCACATTCAAACGTTTCTGAATAATAAGAAATTTATTTAGTTAAAATGAAAGTAACTGCATTAAATGGAGATGTTATAAATATATATATATATATATATAGTTTCTCTCTCGCTTCTAAAATTGTACGTGACTTCAAATATATAAAAAATGAATTCAGTCAAATTTCAAATGAAATAAATTTATTTGAAATTTGCCTGAAATATAGATTTATTGTAAAATATATATGTTTATAAATGAAAGAACAATACAATTTGATAAGGTTTTAAGAAAAGAAAAAAAAATCTTAGAAAAGGTCAATTTGCTTATCAATGCAGCAGAACAAGCATTTACGAAGGGGCCGTGGGTAGCCTAGTGGTTAGAGCATCGGACTCCAGACCGGAAGACCTGTGTTCGATGCTCGATGTCACCAAATGCCCTCCGAGTGCACACGGAGTACGTGCTCGTTAAATCTTGTGGGCTTATTCACTAGCGCAAGAACTGGAGAATATTTCCCTCCCCTTCAGTTCACTTGCAGAAATTGTGGAGGTGGAGATAGAGGTCGTGTCGCCATCTATCGTCCCTTCGGGGAAGTTTCTCTGAGCTTAAATCGCACTGTCACCTGTATGGTGCTCAAGGCCAACGACAGGCGTACCTCTAGCCCATGCCACGATGAATTTCGTGGGCCTCGTTCTGACTACGTCAGACAGGTGGCATTAGCCACAACAACAAAGAAAATTTAAGTCAAATTTACGTTTTTTTTAATAATTCTTAACTTGCTACATTCAAATATTTCTGCAAAAACAAACAAAAAAATCTAAAATGAAGGATGATAATAAGTACGAAATCAGGCAATTATTTATGATTAAGTAGTAACTGTAGTCATGCTTTTAATAAATTCAAGTTCTAACATTATTTTTTGTAAAAAATAATTATTTTCCCTATTTACATATCATCTATGCATATAACTTAAACTAAATCATAGTCGTTAAGCAATATATATAATTATATTTACTACTATTAATATCTGGAATCAAAATATCTCAAAAAAGAAATTTTTTTTGTATTCGTAATAACCATGCTAATTTTAAGAAAACATGTTTACTTCTAGTTTGTTTAGACACGAAATTTAATGAAAGGATAGCTGTGGAGAGGAGGGGAGTACGCCCCGAAGCATTTAAATTTAATAACAGGCCATCGCAGTTGCATTTTAAGTTTAAGGAATGCATGCTAGCTCAAACATACTATAATTCTTAAGAATTGATCAGTAAATAAGCAAAGAGTAGTGACAAATATTTACCGTGAATTAGACGCGATGAGAAAAGAAGTCGAATTCTTGTATTCAGAACAGCTGCACAATGAAATTAAGATCTAAAAAATTCTGAATTTATAAATGTTTCAGTCTTAAAAAAAGGAGATGCTTTGTGAATCCTTTTTAATAATATTATAAGAATACTTGGATAACAAATATTTACTTGAAACTTTACTTGAAATATATTAAATTCAATTATATTTTTTTTTTCTAAAAAGGATTATTTTTCTAGAATAAGCTACCACATATTTTCCTACGCTATGAAATAAAAATAAATATGACTATATTTAGTTAGTATTTCGTTTCATACCGAAATAATGTTTTAAATCCATACTTCTGCACAAACATGTTTAAAAAAATTAAATAAATATATATACGAGGAATATTTATACACATTTTTTTTGAAACATGAGGAATTTTGCATACTTTTAATTAACTTTTTTTATAATTTATTCATGCGCATAAAATCTTCTTTTAAATACTAGGCACAGAATTATAAAAATAAACAACGGGTTGCATTGTATGTAATATTTAAATAGTGAAGAAATAAGTTTTGACAGAATCTGTGTATAGTTGAGGAAAATGAATATTCTGTAGATATTGTTTGCCAATGAAAACCTATAAGGTAGAAAGGAATGTCACAGCCTTTAAATGAGGGGAGAAAAAAGCGATTTTACTTCTTAATTTCTTTACTTTTATATAATTTCGTTAATTTTAATGTTTACAAAAATTAACACTTACAACCTATTAGAGCAGTGCTTCTCAAATTGTGGAGTGTGTCACCTTGGAGGGGTGTAATAACCCTAGGAGGATGGACGAGCATATTGAAAAGTCGAAAACAAAAGATTATTAAACAATAAATAATTTATTGAATGCTTACATAAACAAATACATTTCGACATAATTAATTGTTTTTTAAAAAACATTTTAACACTGATATAATACACCTATACATGTTTTACTACTGCACAATGCATTTTATAATTAATTTCACAATACTAAGTTAAAAACACATTTAATAATAAACATTACCCACGGGCTTACCATATATAAAATTACATGCAAAAATTAACACTTATCTTGATTATTTGTATGGTTTTCAATTAATCCCTTAACTGTCATTTAAAAGTTATACAATTCGCTCCCCAATGCAACCATTTACACGTATGCACTCGTGTGTTGTGTCTTGGGGAAGGAAAGAAAGGGAATAAATAAGAATATTTTCTAGAATAAGTAAATCTTTCGCGTAAAACTCTCTCTGTCAAGGTCATTTTATTGGATTCCAAAGCCTTGGAAATAATTTTATACATAGAAATGACAGAAAAGGTAATATTTTAGTACGTATATACACGTTTGGGGATATTTACTCACTGGCTGAGAGAGACGTTTATATACGCTTGAGGAACTATAGAGGTAAATGTCATCTTGTAGCTTTAATGTCACGGCTGAATATTGGATCGCAAGTATTGTAAGTTTGTGTGTGTGTGAGAGAACCACTGTATTGCAGTTTTTTTATTCAATATAATCCTGTTGGCGCATGAGTTCATTACAGATCACCACGGGCAATCAGATGACAGCCAATCAAGTCAGATAAATATTCTGAAAACTTAAAGGATACAAGAAAAATGACAGCATGGATGCTACTCAATATTTTCTCCCGAATATTTGTGGTTTATAACCGAATTTACTGCTATTGTGATTTCTTCAAAATGACAAATTCATTTAAGCTATGTTCGTTTTATTTAAAGGAAAATAATAATAAATAAAACAACTTCTTGAAACAACGTGATTTGTTTTGTTTTCTGCATGTAAGTTTTCTACCTACTCTTAAGCGAATAACATTTTATTCAGCTAAAATTTCAAACAGGAATTCTATGCATCAATCAATAGAAAAAAAGCTTTATATTAAGTTAATATGGTGCTTGATATTAAAATTTGTTTTTAAATTTATATGCATCTTTTTAGAGAGTTTTGTATCATATCTTTATGAAAATCTTCTGTGCGTGTGTTTGTGACTAAACTCCTCTTAAACGGCCAGACCGATTCTGATGAAATGTTTTGTGTGGGTTCAAGTGGATTTGAGAATTGTCTAGAATCACCATTTGGTCCGATATCGCAATTAGTTAAAATGATATTAATTAAAAACATTAAAAACACTGAACTTAATATTCACCTGCATTGTTGTAACAACGTTAGTGTTGAAAAAATGACGTAAGTTTGCATCGAAAACCGCCAGTTTTAGCCAAACTGGCCAAACCGGGTCCTTATTGTTACAAAATGCAGAAGAATCCTGCTTTATAGCGCTTTTAATTAATATATTTTTAATTAACCTTTATACATAATTCGTCTGTGCTTCGGTATATGAATTAAGTCCTCCTAAACGGCTGGACTGATTTGCGAGATATTTTTTGTGTGCGTTCAAGTGTGTTCGAGAATGATTTAGATTAGCAATTCGGTCAGATATCGCAATTAGTCAAAAATGCGCCAACATTATATAAGGGCGCGTGATTGTTCATTAAAAATTCGTGGGTAATATTCTTGAGGCCACTGTTTTGAGCGGCAAACTTCAAGGTGAAGTTGTACTTCTACCACATATCCTAATGATTCTTTCAGACTCACCTTCCCATTCAAATGTTTGCCTATTGGCTTGGCATTTGCTATAACCATTAATAAGTGGCAATGTCAAAAAATGACAATTTGTGGCTTAGATTTAGAAAACTCTTGCTTTTCGCATGGCTAATTATATGTTGCTTGGCCTAGATTTGGCAAACCATCGCATTTGTTTGCTTATACTCCTCAAGGATCTACCAAAAACATTGTACATTCAATAGCATTACCATAAATTTATTTTTTGCGCATTAAAAACATACATCTTACAAAAATAACTCGAGTTTTATCTTTTTTACTCTTTAATCAAAAAGAAGTTTGAATTTCTATTCAAAAAAGATTCTATATACAACAACGTTTCTCAAACTATGGGGCGCGCCTCCTTAGGGGGCGTGAAGACCCAACAAGGGGGGTGCGAGCATATGGAAAAGTCGAAAATAAAACTTTATTTAAAAATATTATTAGTTTACTGAAAGAAAGCAAAACAAAATACGTTCTGAGATAACAAATAAACAAAATATGCATTTACTCTGGTATAATATAATTCAAGATTTATCAGTACTGCACACTGTATTTGATAATTAATTTAACAATACCAATTTAAGGACAAGTTTAGCAATTACCAGTGACCCGATAGGCTTGTTATATGTAAAATTATATAAAAAATTTCATACTCATATTGATAATTTGAACGGTTTGTAATTAAATTCGTATTGTAGATTTACATCAAAGTACATTATTATGGAATTCAATACAATGTTAATGTTTGGATGGGGAGGGGGGCGCGGAGAAAATTATGCTTGAAAATTGGGTCGTAAGTATTCAAAGTTTGAGAAACACTGATATACATCTTAGTTCCTTGTAGATACATACTCACATACAATCGATAGGTCGTATTGTGGTAATTGTAGATGTATTGCAATAACTTTCTTTATAAAAATTTCATCAAAACGGTCCAGATATATACATATATATATATATATATATATATATACTAGCCGTTACCCACCCGCTTCACTGGGTATTTCACGATGTTGTATATATGTATACTCTTTACATATATATTAATTACTGATATCTAATATTAAGAATTCGATTGTATTGAAAAATATATTTATAGCTGTTACACTCTCGCCCCTTGATATAAAAAGAACATAAATTATACTATCTAATTTCTATTTATATCTAAAAGAAGGAGAAAGATATTTTTCGCTCACTTAACCTAATAATCAAGTGAATTTCCAACAAAGCAACTTTCAGTGGATCTCTACTCCATAAAAAAAACATATGTGATAAATTTCAAATCTAAATCTAAAAGAGCAAATACGGAATTTTTATCATCAATACCACGTTGAGAGCACTCTTAGCAGATTCCATTTGAACAAAAGAAGCATGCAAACCAAATTTTATTATTCTACTCTTAGCAGTTTGAAAACGGAAATTTTTTCTATCAATACGGCCAATAACTCTGCCCGCTTCCCCCTGGACTTGATTTCCGAAAAATCCATTCTTAGTGGAACTCTATTCAACTAAAGAAGAGAGAGTGCTCAACAAATTTCAAGTAAATCAGTTAAATTCAAAATGAGGAATATTTCTATAACACGCCTTAAACCCTCGCAACCCCACTCCATTTGGGGGTTTTTTTTCGCAAAAATCTTTGTTAAAGGAACTTTATTCCATGAACGGAACATACCTTTTAATTTTCAAGCAGGTGTTTTTATTAGTTGAAAAGCGGAATTATTTATCTATTACGCCCCTTAATCCCCCTCAGTGACCCTTGGGGATCAATTTCCCCAAAACTATTTTGCAGCGGATCTGTACTCTATGAAAGAAATCTGATTACTAAATTTCAAGACTGTACGTCTAATAGTTTAAAAATGGAAATAATTATCTATAAGGCCCCTTAAGCCCCCGCAACGCCACTTAGGAAACGATTTAAAAAAAAACCCATCTTACAGCGGATCTCTACTCAATGAATAGAATCACCTTATTGAATTTTGAGATTTAATGTCTAATAGTTTATAAAAGAAGTTAATTGCCTATATAACGCCACTTAATTCTCTACAACGCCGCTTGGGATTCGATTTTCACAAAACCCATTCTGTAGGGGATCTGTTCTTTATGAAAGGAATCCGCTTACCAACTTTAAAGACTATAAGTCTAATAGGTTAAAAATGGAAAAAATTATGTATAACGCCCTTAAGCGCCTTCAACGCCCCTTGGAAGTCGATTTTCGTAAAAATCATTATGTAGGGAATCTCTACTTTATAAAAGAAAACTGTGTACCACGTTTCACGACTGTACATCTAATAGTTTAGTAATGGAAATAATTCTCTATAACGCCTCTTAAACCCCCGTAACGCCCCTTGGGGTTCGAACTTTGCAAAATCCGTTCTTAGCTGACGTCTACTGCATGAAGGAAACCTACCTACCACATTTCAAGTCTACAGGTTTAATAGTTCCGGAGATATCGTAAATAGTCAGTCAGTCAGTGAGTGAGTGAGTGAGTCGCTATTTCTATATTTATATATATATATATATATATATATATATATATATATATATACTAGCTGGTATACCCGTTCTTCGCACGGGTGAAATGAAAAATTAAACAACACAGATTAAAGGAAAAATAAGTTTTTAATGAGTTAAATTTATATGAATGGAAAATTTAACAAAAAAAGCTTTTCGCATATCCCAGCTAAACAAAAAAAGAAAGAAAAAAACACCTTTGTTAAATTTTAACTATGTAGATCTAATAGCCGATAAAAAGGATTTTTTAAATTTATAATTCCTCGTAACACTCTTGAGGGTGGATTTTTCAAAATACCTCCCTAAGCTGATCTTGCTCAGCAAAAGTAACACATTCTTAAAAGTTTTGCGTAATGAACGCTTAAAGTAGTGTAAATAATTTATATCTGAAAGTGTAATACATTAATATTACTTTCTGTTGTATGTATTTTATTTTTAATTTGTAATATTCGCAAGCAACGCCTTTTCTTACATTATAAAGGCGATTCAATGAAAAACATAGCGAAATGTTAGCGATAGAGTCAAGTTGGCAAATGCCTAGCTACTTTCGTAGCTCGAGCTTTATTAGAGCTTTGTAAGACCCGCCGTGTTGGGGCGAAATGCACTTTAATATTTTATCCAACAACATTTTGATTTACTGCAGTTTTTTTCATACAGTATTTTTTTTGGATCACTACATTTACAAATTAAGTGATATACATACAAAATACTCCACTTTGGAAAATTTAATCCGTTAGAGCTAATAAATTAATTAAAGATATTCCACTGTAAACTTAATTATGTACACCGTTCACTTAAAATAAGTAGTCAAATCATTTTCCAAGGTCTTCATTAACAAAAAAACCATAAGACACTTAAATTCTGACATTAACTATTTTTTTGTGACAAAAATAATTTTTTTTGCAATCCGCTGAAAACGCAATATCTGCTACAAAACTTTTCGCCTTTCTCACTAAAATACTCATCATAGAACCCGTGCTGCCATATATTTTGGAAGAGTGGATTTCAAAGAATATTCCTGCTAAGAATATTTGGTGTGGTGTGGTAATTAGGAGAAGAGGGTTCCAGCTCAAGTGTCATTCCCGTCACTTGACCATTGTTCAAAATTACGTGGTCCGTCTCTAAAAGCCCTCGTGTAGCTTAACAGTGCGACCTTAATATTCACTCACTCACAGCAAGAAATACAGTGCAGTAGTTATAATTAATTTTATACTTAAAAAAATGCAATATCTGCATATTCAATTAAAATTACAGCGTTATAATTACCTACTAACCACAAAAAAAATTATGAAAGTTAGTCTAAAT